>OY770108.1:12562708-12567708 GCA_963669365.1 Verbascum thapsus
ATGGGTAGCTTGAGTAAGTGATGTGCCGCAAGGCTATTCGCTCGCAGCAATGGCATCTGTGGGCGCGTAGTGCTAAAATGATGGCAACATAAGTGCGCTGGAGGGTCGGTTTCGGATGCGAGCTTGTGTTGGCCTACTTTTGACAAGAAATGAGCGATGACCCATTCTGAGGGAAATCCCGAGTGACCACCGATGTGACCCGACGTGTCGTCCCGTTTGATACGGCTCGATGCCTTCGCGGCAGTACCATCGCATTGCAAGGGTGATCCCTCGGCATGGCTAGCTTGTATGCGGGTTCAAAACTTTGCCAACATGGGCGCGGGTGCTGCGAGCTCATACGGTTGGTTGCTAATGCGGGCGTGAGCCTTGCAAGACGGTTCGGTTGTGACTTCGTGCCTAGCGGGGCATGCTTGGGGATGCTTGGCGTCGTTTGCTTCACGTGATGCCTAGATGAATCATGGGCCATGGGCAGCGAGGGATGGCTAGTGCTCTTGAGCATTGCGTACGTGTGGGTGCGAGAGTGGTGTTTGGCGTGTATTGGCATGTCGGTTCCCTGCTAGGGCAGCGACGACATCTCATGCAAGCCTCTTCATTTTTCGGCTAAAGCGCTCCATTGCCTTGGCCGACATCGGGTTTCCTGTGTTGAATACCTAATATGCGAGGGCATCCGGTTGGTTAAAATGTCCCACTTCTGCCTTGTGCTGCGCCTCTCTTGGGGCCGTGGCGCGGGGTGGACCTCAAAGCACCCGTTGTGTACCACTTCCCTTGCAAGTGCTGATGCACATGCTTAGGATGTTGGCCCATGACGTCGTGCTCGATATCTCGGATTCGGAATATGAAGTGGGTACGAGGCCTCGGCCTCTATTTGCCCCAAAACAAGCGTTCGACGCTTCGTGCGAACGACTGCCATTCTCGTTTTGACGGAGTCCTCATGGAAGGGATGCATTTATTAGATAAAAGGTCGACACGGGCTCTGCCCATTGCTGCGATAATTCATGATAACTCGACGGATCGCACGGCCCTCGTGCCGGCGACGCATCATTCAAATTTTTGCCCTATCAACTTTCGATGGTAGGATAGTGGCCTACTATGGTGGTGACGGGTGACGGAGAATTAGGGTTCGATTCCGGAGAGGGAGCTTGAGAAACGGCTACCACATCCAAGAAAGGCTGCAGGCGCCCAAATTACCCAATCCTGACACGGGAAGGTAGTGACAATAAATAACAATATCGGGCTCTACGAGTCTGGTAATTGGAATGAGTACAATCTAAATCCCTAACGAGGATCCATTGGAGGGCAAGTCTAGTGCCAGCATCCGTGGTAATTCCAGCTCCAATAGTGTATATTTAAGTTATTGCAGTTAAAAAGCTCGTAGTTGGACTTTGGGTTGGGCCGGCCGGTCCGCCTCTGGTGTGCACCAGTCGTCTCGTCCCTACTGCCGGCGATGCGCTCCTGGTCTTAACTGGCGGGTCGTGCCTCCGGCGCTGTTATTTTGAAGAAATTAGAGTGCTCAAAGCAAGCCTACTGTCACAGACTAAAATATCGATCGCCGAGATCTCACGCCACCGTGTGGCACTAGACATGATATACTCGAGATTTGCCCCGATCACGCCTAGTCAGCCTATACCTGTATTTTACTAATGTTGTGTTAGGAAAGGTAGGAAAGCTATAGAGAGTATTTACAACTATAAACTTCTTTATATTGGAAACTAGAAACTGGAATGAATACAAATGAGAATGACACCACCTATTTATACTACTTACAATGCCCACAAAGCCCAGACCAACGGCCTAGATCTGATGACTCTTTAACTACATGACCTTTAACCTTTCAACTACATGTCCTTTAGCCTTTCGAGCGCCCCGAGACGAACCTAGACATGACTCGAACATACAACGAATCTAGACACTATGACTCCTCAAGTGACCTTGATTATTTAGGCGTCTCTTGAGATTATAGACATATATGGAAAGCTGCTAAGTAAAGTAACACTGACTCTTCGGACGCCCCGAGACCATCCCGAGCATAACTCTTTATATCACTCGAGACATTACAGCGACCTTTTATTAACTTGACTTGGTGACCTTTCGAGCGACATCTTCGACCCGAATCTTGTCTCTCGATCCTGCACTGAAATATGATGAAATATACTAAATATAAATAGATAAAATTCCACGATCGCTCCTAACCTCACGAAGCTCGGACCCCCGAAGGCTCGGCCGTGACATTCTCCCCCACCAAAGCCGTTGTCGCCCCGACAACGCCCGCTTGGCACCGCTCTTGGTTAATTTCTTCAACTATACGTCATGACTTCTCGAGCAACTCTTTAATCTTGCTTGACAAGTTCCTCGCACTTTCAGTGCTCCACGAGTTGCTAGATCCACTCAAACTTGGTGCCGTCCTGACGACACCAGGAGAGGAAAGATTCCCCGAACTCCCCTCGTGCTTGCTCTAAACTTTCGAAGCTAGACTCAGAACCTTGAGTACTACACCTCGAACCCCAAGATTTCCTTTGTACTTGCATCATCTCGGATGACTTGTTGATTTCGGGCGAATTGGATGCCACATCCAACTCGTGCTTCGGAAACTCTTGCCCTATATGCGCATCGATCTTTTCCCGAACCCCTAGCCACTTTGCCTCGAGCCTTCGTCTACGTAGTTCGGCCTGATGTATGAATTTTCTGGTACTATCTTCCGAACCGCTAGAACTTTCCTTTGGCGTGCTTGAATTGGAGGACTCGGACTCGATTCCTTGCTCCACACCAACATTTCCTTTGGCTCCACCAATCACCGGTTTTGCCACACTTTCATCACTGCTGGAGACTACCACCTCGGCCACCGCCGCAGCTTTACCTCCTTTGAATGGGCAATCTTTCTTAAGATGAGTAGTAGCTCTGCAAACATGGCAAGCCTTGACCTTGCCACCACCATCTGTTTGAACATCGCACTTTGGGATGCGATCTCCCCTCTCATTCACTTTATCCACCCTTCGGAACTTTGACTTGTCACCGGATGGCTCGAAATTGATCACTTGCTCGGACGATCTTCCCGACACCACTTGTTTTGGTAATACATGTCCAAGCGACCCCTTTCCTTTGGTCTCGACCCCATCGGAACCCTTTTGAACCTCCTCCCGAATCCTAAGCCACTTTGCTTCGAGTGCTTCTCTCCTTCCCTCGGCTCGACACTTGGAACTCGTAGTGCTACCTTCCGAGGTGTTGGATCCTACTTGCACCACATCTCTTGGCTTGTTGGACTCGGATGACTCGAACACCAAGTCCGACTTTGCTTGATTAGGCAACACCCGCATCGGCACCTTCCCTTTTCCGGTGTTGAGAAACTCGAATACCTTCTTGGATGCCTCGCGATGCCCACCAACTTCTTTGTTCCTTGCACAATCGGCAACTATCACCATCGCTTTCACTTTATCCTTGAAAGGACAGTCGCGCCGAAGATGACTAGTTGCGTCGCACACATAACATGCCTTGGGCTTCTTTGCTTCCTCGGCATCATCCTTTGACTTTGGTCGTGCACCATCACCATTCTTCGAACCGCCGGAACCACTTCCCAACTTTGCTAACTTTATTTTGAGAGGGCAGTCCTTCCGAAGGTGATCAGTCGCACTACAGCTGCCGAGATTGGCCGAGGCGTGGCCGAGTGGGCACACGTAGTTGGCCGAGATTGGCCGAGTGCGGCCGAGTGTGCGCGCGCAGCTGCCAAGATTGGCCGAGTGCGCGCGCGCAGTTGGCTGAGATTGGCCGAGTGCGGCCGAGGCATGGTCAAGTGCGCTCGTGCAGCTGTCGAGATTGGCCAAGGCGTGACCGAGTGTGCGCGCGCAATTGGCTAAGATTGGCCGAGTGCGCGCCCGCAGTTGGCCAAGTGCGGCCAAGAGGCGTGGCCGTGTGCGACCGCACGCAGCGTCGATGGCGCGCGCTTAGCCGATCACGCACGCAGCTGCTCGACCGAGTGCGCACAGGCACTCGGCCGAGCGCGCAGGCACTTGGCCGAGCGCGCATGCAGTTGCTCGGCCAAACGCGCAGGGACTCGTCCGAGCACGTGCAGCAATCGGCCGACCGCCCAGGCACTCGGCCGAGCAGCACGCGCAACACTCGGCCGAGCAGCGCGCGCAGCACTCGGACGAGCAGCGCGCGCAACACTCGGCCAGCAGCGCACGCCCGGCAAGCAGCGCTCGGCCATGCTGCCCAGCAGCTTGCCCTCGGTGACCCGATCCCGAGTAAATTGAAATTTGGTCCGTGCCATTTCTGTAATTGATAGATACAATGAATTATGGAATGATTTTGGGACATTTGGTCGGAGTGAATATGGAATGATTCATCATTATACTTATTCTCGATATGCATAATAGCTTTCGGTGTATTTCACTATGTTCCGTATTTGATTCTTACGCTATTTCGATTATGTTTATAACAATTGTCATTTGTCAAATTGTTGTTTTGGTGAAAATATTGGTTATTATTGTGTTTCCATATTTTTCCAAATTATTTTTCCATTTTTTCCTATTTTTCCCGATTTTTCTTCGATTTTTAAATATTATTATGAATTAATTAAATATTTTAAATAGCTGTATTTTCCAAAAATATTATTATTGTGCAATATGCTTATTTTTCCAAGTCATTTTAACATTTTTCCATATTTTTTACTATTTTTCGTTCATTTTTCGTATTTTTATTCTTATAAATATATTAAATAAATATTTTCATGAATTTTTTAAACATAAAAATAATTTTATATTTCATTTGTAAGCTTAAATGCAAAAAATTAGATCAAAAAAAGCTCAAATACTTAGAATATGAAAAAAGGGTGCCTCCTCAGCTTTTCAATGTCTACAGCTGTCACAAGCCTTTTTTTTAAGCCTATTATAAGGGGGACTGTGTTGGAGAAGGATGGTCAGGCGTGGGTGCTGCCCCTCTGTACAGCACTCGAAGGGGACGTCGGCCATCCGGGCAAGGCTTGCACAAGCATTCTTCGGCTTGGCCTA
>OY770108.1:12572708-12580208 GCA_963669365.1 Verbascum thapsus
GGTACTACACCAAAATCGATCTCAGGTCGGGGTATTGGCAAGTGAGAGTGGCCGAAGGTGATGAAGCTAAAACCACATGTGCAACAAGGTATGTCTCGTACGAGTTCCTAGTGATGCCTTTCGGCCTAACCAACGCCCCCGCCATAATTTGCAACTTGATGAATGATGTGTTGTACGAGTTTTTAGATCAATTTGTTGTAGTATACTTGGATGACATCGTGATTTATTCGGAGGGATTGGATGATCACCTAGAGCACCTAAGGCTGGTGCTTCAAAAGCTTAGAGACCACCACCTCTATGCTAAGAAAGAAAAATGCGAGTTTTTCAGGAATGAGATTACCTTCCTTGGCCATATTATTAGCCAAGGCAAGATCAAAATGGATGGGAACAAGGTGCGGGCTGTGCGAGACTGGCCCGTCCCATCCAAAGTGACGGAGATGCGTTCGTTTTTGGGACTGGCCAATTATTATCGACGATTCATCAAGGGATATTCAAAGATTGTGAACCCCTTTACGGATCTCTTGAAGAAGGATCAAAAGTGGGAGTGGACCGTGTCCTGCCAAGAGGCCTTTGATCTCCTGAAGGAAGCTATGTCAACCGAGCCGGTGCTAAAATTGCCAGAGTTTGACAAGCCTTTCGAGGTACAGACGGATGCTTCTGACCGAGCGATTGGGGGTGTGCTAGTCCAAGACCAGCACCCAATTGCCTTCGAGAGCCGAAAACTCAAAGATGCCGAGATTCGATATAGCACGCACGAGAAAGAGATGACCGGGGTGATCCATTGCCTTGAGGCGTGGAAGCACTACTTATTGGGTACAAAGTTCACGGTGGTGACCAATAATGTAGCCAATACGTACTTTCATACCCAAAAGAAGCTGACTCCCGAGCAAGTACGATGGCAAGAATATCTTGGGGAGTTCGACTTCAACTGGGTGCACAGACCGGGCAAACACAATGATGTGGCTGATGCGTTGAGTCGGAAAATGGTAGAAGACTATGTGGCAGCCTTGACTCTTATTGAGTCTAATTTCTTGGAACGAGTCCGAGAAAAGTCCCAAACCGACGAAGCATATTTGAAAATAGTGGAACAGGTCAAAGCCGACAATACTCGAAAGTATTGGCTTGAGGAGGGCTTGCTGATTGCAAAGAGTGGCCGAGCATATGTACCAAGCGGTCCCCTGCGGAGCCAACTATTGAGGGAAACCCACGATCCTCGATGGGCTGGACATCCCGGCATGGAAATGATGCTTGCCTTACTCTCTCGGCGATATTATTGGCCAAAAATGGAGTACGATGTGGAAGCATACGTACGAACTTGTCTAGTGTGTCAATTAGACAAACCTGAGCACAAAAAAGAGGCAGGATTATTGCAACCCCTGCCCATTCCCGAAAGACCGTGGCAATCCATTTCGATGGATTTCATTTCGGGATTTCCCAAGGTTGGAGGAAAGGCCTCAATTATTGTGATAGTTGACCGATTCTCTAAAAATAGTGTATTTGTAGCAGCCCCTAAGGCGTGCCCCGCGGAGGTGGCAGCCGAGTTGTTCTTCAACAACGTGATCAAATACTTTGGTCTTCCTGAAGATATCATTAGTGATCGAGATACTCGATTCACAGGCAGGTTCTGGACGGCCCTGTTCAACATGATGGGAACCGAACTAAAGTTCTCCACAGCAAATCACCCTCAAACTAACAGACAAACTGAGAGGATGAATCAACTGTTGGAAGAGTATTTGAGGCATTATGTGTCGGCTAGCCAAAAGGATTGGGTTGGATTGCTAGATATGGCGCAATTTGGCTACAATTTACACAAATCATCGGCAACGGGAATGAGTCCCTTCGAGATAGTCTATGGGATGCAACCCATGACGCCTCATGAAATTGCAGCCCAAAGAACCGGTGGCAAGTCCCCTACCGCATATAGGTTCGCACGGGCCAAGCAAGAATTGCTTGACGAAGCCAAGGACAGTTTGTCCAAGGCTCAAAAGAGGATGAAGAAATATGTGGATATGGGTCGAAGGGATGTCGAGTTCAATGTTGGGGAGCAAGTGTTGCTTAAACTTACGCCCCAAATATGGAAGAAGATCGAGTCTAAAACAGTGCATTGCGGGTTGGTGCCGAAGTATGATGGCCCCTTCGAAATTATAAAGAAGGTCGGAAGGGTGGCTTATGAGACTGAATCTGCCGGATAGGCTTAAGATTCACCCTATTTTTCATGTGAGTTTTTTGAAAAAGTTTAGGGAAGATGCCTTGGACGAAAGTCGAAAATAGGTGAAGCGAGCTCCACCTGTGATTAGACAAGAATTCAGCAAAGAGGTGTTGCGAATTCTTGATCACCGCACCATGGGCCAAAGTAAGAAGAATAGAAGAACGGATTACTTGGTACATTGGAAAGGTGAACCCGAGGGGGACGCTACTTGGGAACGGGACGTGAACTTGTGGCAATTTGAGAAGATGATCGGGGAATATTGGAAGGCAGTTAAAACTCCATCGGCCTCGATGAGGGCATCGAGCTCCGCTGGTGGGGGAAGTTTGTAAGCCCCGTAAGCACTCGAATGCCTTGGCACGGTAGGCATGCGTGCCAAGGCGAGGTAAAGCCTCGGCAGGTGGCCGAGCATATGCAAAGGAGAGTGCTAGGGTCGTGGCACGGGTTGATGGGTCAACACATGACTCAAAAACGGGACGGACAATTGCGTGGGATTCAAAAGAATCTCGGAGCTGGTCGAGTCGTGCGTAGGGGATGCGCGCGGGTGTGCGGCCAGGCCGAGTCATGCGCGATGTGCGCGCATGTGTGCAAGATGCGCTCGGCCAACCTCAGCAGGAAGGCGCTGAGTATTCGGCAGCGGGCGCGGGCATTCGACAGCGAGCCCCGCCCTCAGCCGCGAAGGGATTCCTGGAAGCAAAAACTCGGCCAACCTCGGCGGGGTGCCAAGTAATCGGCAGTGTGCACGGTGTTCTCCGCGTCCTCGGCCGCAACTCCCGAAGGAGTGCGGGAGTGCTGAAGTTGGTAGGTGAAGGAGTAGGTGAGTGGGCCAGGGCTAGATCTTAATCAAATGAAGGGGACGGCTAGTGTGATTAATGGCCAGCCACACCCATAATGACTATGTATTAAGATATTGCTTGTGGGCTCAAAAGCACCACTCCTCCAGCAAAAGTGGGCGGCTGCTGGGGCTTGACATCACAAGGATGGCTGCTGGAGCATGCTTAACTGCTGGTGCCCAAAATGATGAAGATTCTAAAAAAGAGCCCCACAATGTTTACTTGATTGTTCCTATAAATACCCAGCCTTGAGCTACACTACTCATCAAGGAAAAATACGTGAGTGTTGTGTGCTAGCCTTGGTGATATTCTTGTATTAAGATTTGTGAATAATACAAGTTAAGCATTTTTGCTTGTATATCGGGTCCCGACATAATCCTGCATATCTATATTGTGTTGCTTGTTTGTTGCTTTGATTTAGTGAGTTAAACACGAGTGAAAAGAAAGACGGTGAATAGGCTGACTGATTCGAGAGGGATCAGGCCGTGCGGGTGGGTGAATTAAATAAAAAGTTCTTAATCGTTAATTACCCCCGTAACAAGTGGTATCAGAGCCCCGTTAAAAGGGTTCTGACCATAGTCGCTTCCGCTTAAGTGTTGGTAATTTTCAAGTGATGGCTGAAACCAGTACGGATCAAGATAGAATCCTTGAACTTGAGACAGGGATTCGTCGGGTGGAAAAAAATTTGGGTTCACCCCCTGAACCATTTGGAACTACTTTGTTCCAAGCCATGGAGGTGTTGGCAGCGTTGCAGGATTCGGTGAATGAGACCCCCTCATTCATGGTAAACCGAATGGTTAGTTTGAGCGAAGAACTGACCGAAGCCATGGATCATTGAATTGAGGAGATCTAGACGGAATTGGCTATCTTGAAACGTGCAATAAGGGGAGCCCCAAACCCGGATGATCGAGCTACGACATCCAGACTAAAAGTACCCGACCCAAAACCATTTGGTGGTGTGAGAAATGCCAAAGAACTTGAAAATTTCTTGTGGGATATGAAGACCTATTTCCAGGCATCGAAGATACCCGATGCCGAGAAGGTTTCGATCACCAGCATGTATCTTGGTGGTGATGCAAAGCTTTGGTGGCGGACAAGACTGTCCGATGATATCAGTGCCAATCGGCCCAAGATCGATACGTGGGAGGCACTGAAGCGAGAGTTGAAGGAACAATTCCTACCTTGCAATACTTCGTGGCTTGAAAGGGAGTCCCTTCGGAAATTGAAGCATACTAAAACTGTTCGGGATTATGTCAAAGATTTCAGCTCTCTCATGCTGGATATCCGAGATATGTCCGAGGAAGATAAGATATTTAATTTCATGTCCGAACTGCAGTCTTGGGCCCTATCCGAATGGAGGAGGCAAGGGGTCAAGGACCTGCCGTCCGCATATGCCGCGGCGGATCGACTCGTGGATTTTCGTGTTGTTGGTGGCCTTGATTCAAAAAAGAAGAAAAATAGGGATGGGGGCAAAGACAAAGGGAAACATGTCAAACCCAACAATAATTGGAAGTTGAAATTCAAGAAGAAATACGACACGGCTGGATTCAAAGCTAAAGAATCCCATCCCGAGATCAATCGATCAAAAATGGGGTGTTTCATTTGTGGTGGTGACCATAGAATGAGGGAATGCCCCAAACGCGGAAAATTGAACGCTATAAGGGCTGAAAGTGACGAGGATAGGCATGAAGCGGGACCCTCTAGGGTCAATCCCTTGCAATTGCTCTCCGCTATTCAAAAGAAGTCCCCAAACCACAAAGGTCTTATGTATGTGGAAATTCTAATTAATGGCAAGAAGGTGATGGCGATGATAGATACGGGCGCCACACATAACTTCGTTGCCGACCGAGAAATTCAAAATTTGGGCCTGAATATCTCGGAACACACGAGCCGAATTAAGGCAGTTAATTCGGAAGCAAAGCCAATCAAGGGGATGGCCATTGTCGATCTAGTGGTGGGACCTTGGCACGGACAGTGTGAGCTGATGTCTGTCCCCCTCGATGACTTTGATATTATCCTTGGAATTCAATTCTTGATCACAGCCAACGTGTCGGTATAGCCGCACGTGGGCGGCTTGATTTTTGCTAATGCTGAGTCCTCGCCCTTTGTGAAGGGAACTTATGTGGGGGAGGAGCCGAAAGCATCAGGCAAGAAAAATCCATTGCTCTCGGCCCTCCAATTGAAGAAGGGATTAAAGCATGGCGAGACCACCTATCTTGCGGCTTTGGTGGAGATCAAGGAGGGCGTATTTCAGGAGGTACCCGATGCGGTGGTAGAGCTGTTATCGGAGTTCGAGGATGTCTTCCCTCTCGAACTTCCGAAGCACCTACCCCCACGACGAAACATTGATCATCGCATAGAGTTGGAACCAGGAGCCAGAGCCCCGGCCATGGCCCCGTATCGGATGAACCCGGCAGAATTAGTGGAGCTAAGGAAGCAATTGGATGAGCTCTTGGAAGCTGGACTTATTCATCCTTCCAAGGCACCATACGGGTCCCCAATATTGTTCCAAAAGAAACAAGATGGTTCAATGCGGATGTGCGTGGATTATCGGGCATTGAATAAGGTGACTATCAAAAACAAGTATCCTATTCCAAATGCCCTAGACTTATTTGATAAGTTGCCAAGGGCACGGTACTACACCAAAATTGATCTCAGGTCGGGGTATTGGCAAGTGAGAGTGGCCGAAGGTGATGAAGCTAAAACCACATGTGCAACAAGGTATGTCTCGTATGAGTTCCTAGTGATGCCTTTCGGCCTAACCAACGCCCCCGCTATGATTTGCAACTTGATGAATGATGTGTTGTACGAGTTTTTAGATCAATTTGTTGTAGTATACTTGGATGACATCGTGATTTATTCGGAGGGATTGGATGATCACCTAGAGCACCTAAGGCTGGTGCTTCAAAAGCTTAGAGACCACCACCTCTATGCTAAGAAAGAAAAATGCGAGTTTTGCAGGAATGAGATTACCTTCCTTGGCCATATTATTAGCCAAGGAAAGATCAAAATGGATGGGAAGAAGGTGCGGGCTGTGCGAGACTGACCCGTCCCATCTAAAGTGACGGAGATGCGTTAGTTTTTGGGACTGGCCAATTATTATCGATGATTCATCAAGGGATATTCAAAGATTGTGAACCCCTTGACGGATCTCTTGAAGAAGGATCAGAAGTGGGAGTGGACCGTGGCCTGCCAAGAGGCCTTTGATCTCCTGTAGGAAGCTATGTCAACCGAGCCGGTGATAAAATTGCGGGAGTTTGACAAGCCCTTCGAGGTACAGACAGATGCTTCTGACCGAGCGATTGGGGGTGTGCTAGTCCAAGACCAGCACCCAATTGCGTTCGAGAGCCAAAAACTCAAAGATGCCGAGATTCGATATAGCACGCACGAGAAAGAGATGACCGGGGTGATCCATTGCCTTGAGGCGTGGAAGCACTACTTGTTGGGTACAAAACTCACAGTGGTGACCGATAATGTAGCCAACACGTACTTTCGTACCCAAAAGAAGCTGACTCCCAAGCAAGCACGATGGCAAGAATATCATGGGGAGTTCGACTTCAACTGGGTACACAGACCGGGCAGACACAATGATGTGGCTGATGTATTGAGTCGGAAACCGGTAGAAGACTATGTGGCAGCCTTGACTCTTATTGAGTCTGATTTCTTGGAATGAGTCCGAGAAAAGTCACAAACCGATGAAGCATATTTGAAAATAGTGGAACATGTCAAAGCCGGCAATACTCGAAAGTATTGGCTTGAGGAGGGCTTGCTGATTGCAAAGGGTGGCCGAGCATATGTACCAAGCGGTCCCCTACGGCGCCAACTATTGAGAAAAACCCACGATCCTCAATGGGCTGGACATCCCGGCATGGAAAGGATGCTTGCCTTACTCTCTCGACGATATTATTGGCCGAAAATATAGTACGATGTGGAAGCATACGTACGAACTTGTCTAGTGTGTCAATTAGACAAACCTGAGCACAAAAAGGAGGCAGGATTGTTGCAACCCCTGCCCATTCCCAAAAGACCGTCGCAATCCGTATCGATGGATTTCATTTTGGGATTTCCCAAGGTTGGAGGAAAGGCCTCAATTTTTGTGATAGTTGACCGATTCTCTAAATATGGTGTATTTGTAGCAGCCCCTAAGGCGTGCCCCACGGAGGTGGCGGCCGAGTTGTTCTTCAACAACGTGATCAAATACTTTGGTCTCCTTGAAGATATCATTAGTGATCGAGATACTCGATTCACAGACAGGTTCTAGACGACCCTGTTCAACATGATGGGAACCGAACTAAAGTTCTCCACAACAAATCACCCTCAAACTGACGGACAAACTGAGAGGATGAATCAGTTGTTGGAAGAGTATTTGAGGCATTATGTGTCGGCTAGCCAAAAGGATTGGGTTGGATTGCTAGACATGGCGCAATTTCGCTACAATTTATACAAATCATCAGCAACGGG
>OY770108.1:12590208-12592708 GCA_963669365.1 Verbascum thapsus
AGGAAAAGGAAGAAGAAAAGGGGCAAAATTGACCGAGATGTGACTGTGCAAAATAAAGATGATAGAGGGAGGGCCACGGCCCAACCAAAATCGACATGAAGGTCGCCTGTTGGAATATTAGGGGCTTGAATACGCCCCTAAAATAGAATGAGGTAGCATACCTCATTCGTGACTTTAAAATAGATGTGTTGGGACTTTTGGAAACGAAATGTGCGGATTCTACTATTGCAAAATTTGCAACCCGAAAGCTAAAAGGATGGACCTATTGCCATAACCTTCAAGAGTGTAATGGGGGCCGAATTATTGTGGTGTGGAACCCGGCTAATATGTTGCTGAGAGTAAATGCGATGCATGCGCAAGTTATCCATACAACCATAACGTGTCTTGTGACAAAGGCCACCATATGTGTTAGCTTTGTATATGGGAAGCATAACATTAAAGACCGGAAACTGCTTTGGGACGATTTGGTTGATAGGAAGCTGTATATTCTGAATCCTTGGTTAGTTGTAGGGGATTTTAACTCAGTGCTGCGCCCGGATGAACGTATTAGGGGAGCAACGGTTACAACTAAGGAGGTAAAGGACTTTGAGGAGTGTTTTTGGGCGTTAGGTCTATCGGATCTTCCATCTTGCGGTTGCTTCTTTACGTGGACCAACACCCGCATTTGGTCTAGAATTGATAGGGCCTTAGTGGACCACTGTTGGATGATATCCGATTTGAATGCTAGAGCGGAGTTTCTACCATCGGGAACATCGGACCACTCACCTTGTGTGGTGTCCATTTCTGAAGGGGCATCTCTGGGTAAGCCTCCGTGGAAGTTTCAAAACATGCTAACAACCCACAATGAGTTTCAACAAGTGGTTCGGGAATCCCTACGAAGGACCTACAATCGAGGGACGGCACAGTATACCTTGTGTAAATTCCTAAAATACATGAAGGGTGGGCTTAAGGGACTTAATGATAAACACTTTTCTCATATTTCGATGCGGGCGAGGACTGCTGCCCAAGACCTAAAGGATAAACAACTGGCCCTACATGACAATCCGAATGACATGGCCCTTCGAGAAGAGGTTTTGGCACAACGGAAACATAGTTTGTTCCTTAGCAAGGCGGAGAAATCATTCTATCAACAAAAGGCTAAGGGAGTGTTTCTACTTGAATGTGATAAAAATACTAAATTTTTTTATGCTATTGTTAAAAGAAACGCTAAACGAAATTTTATTGCCTCTATTACTAGGGCGGATGGCACGTCAAAAAATTCAATGGAGGAGGTAGTATCGGAGTTCATTGATCATTATAAAGCCCTTCTTGGGACACATATTGAGACCAAACCAATTGTGCAAAGTATACTTGATAGTGGACCTAAGTTGGATAGTACTATGTGGCCTATGCTCACGCAGAGTGTGACGGCGGATGAAATTAAGGATGCACTTTACGACATCGGGAGTGATAAATCCCCCGGTGCGGATGGATACTCGTCCAAGTTCTTCAAGGCGAGTTGGAATATCGTGGGGGATAGTGTGGTCAAGGCGGTTTCTGAGTTCTTTTGGACGGGACAACTACTTAAGGAGTTAAACCACACGGTGCTCACTTTTATAACAAAAGATAGTATAAAAGATAATATAAAAGATAGTATCTAAAATTCTTTCTAATCGTATTAGTATTACTTTGGATGGTGTTATAGATAAGGCACAAAGTGCCTTTGTGTTGGGTCGAAGTCTTGTGGAGAACGTTCATCTAATGCAAGAGCTATTGAGGAACTATACCCAGAAAAAGTCCTCCCCTAGATGTACAATCAAGGTGGATCTTGCTAAAGCGTATGACTCGGTGTGGGGCTTTCTCCGACAAGTATTGGTTGGTTTGAACTTCCCACCCCGATTCATTATATGGATTATGGGATGTGTGGAAACCACGTCGTACTCGGTTACAATAAATGGGGGATTATATGGTCATTTTAAAGGCCATAGGGGCCTCCGGCAAGGGGACCCTTTGTCTCCTTTCCTATTCGTTATTTGCTTGGAATACTTCTCGCGTCTCTTGAATGTGCGGGCAAAGGAAAGAGGATTTCGGTACCACCCGAAGTGTGGGGAATTGAATATTACTCATCTTGCGTTCGCCAATGACCTAATTCTATTATCCAAAGGGGATGCTTCCTCGGTGGGTATACTTATGGAGTGCTTGAAGGACTTTGAGTTGAAGTCGGGATTGGCGATGAATGTACAAAAATTGAATATTTATGTGTCGGGGACTACACCGGGGGTCACGGCCATCACACAAATGGATTAAGGGCCCATGCCGTTCCGGTACCTTGGGGTGCCACTATCGGGAAGCAGACTTAAGGTTGGCCACTTTGCACCACTTGTCGATAAAATTCGGGAGTATGTCAATGGGTGGAGCCATATTAACCTTTCATATGCAGGGCGTCTAGAATTGATTCGATCTGTCCTACAAGGGGTGGCAGGCTTTTGGTTTTCGATTCTCCCTATACTGACGAGCATGC
>OY770108.1:12597708-12612708 GCA_963669365.1 Verbascum thapsus
GCGCGCGCAGCTGCTTGGCCGAGCGCGCGTAGGCACTCGGCCGAGCGCGCGCGCAGCTGCTCAGCCAAGCGCACAGGGACTCGTCCAAGCGCGCGCAGGGACTTGGCCGAGCGCGCGCAGCACTCTGGCCGAGCGCGCGCAGTACTCGGCCGAGCAGCGCGCGCAGCACTCGGCCGAGCAACGCGCGCCCGGCCAGCAGCGCTCGGACATGCTGCCCCGCAGCGCTCGGCCATGCTGTCCAGCAGCTTGCCCTCGGTGACCCGATCCCGAGTAAATTAAAATTTAGCCCGTGTCATTTCTGTAATTGATAGATACAATGAATTATGGAATGATTTTGGGACGTTTGGTCGGAGTGATTATGGAATGTTTCATCATTATACTTATTTCGATATGCATAATAGCTTTCTGTGTATTTCACTATGTTCCGTATTTGATTCTTACGCTACTTTGATTATGTTTATAACAATTGTCATTTGTCAAATTGTTGTTTTGGTGAAAATATTGGTTATTATTGTGTTTCCATATTTTTCCAAATTATTTTACCATTTTTTTCTATTTTTCTCGATTTTTCTTCGATTTTTAAATATTATTATAAATTAATTAAATATTTTAAATAGTTGTATTTTCCAAAAATATTATTATTGTGCAATATGCTTATTTTTCCAAGTCATTTTAACATTTTTCCATATTTTTTACTATTTTTCGTTCATTTTTCGTATTTTTATTCTTATAAATATATTAAATAAATATTTTCATTAAAATATATTTTTTTAAACATAAAAATAATTTTATATTTCATTTGTAAGCTTAAATACAAAAAATTAGATCAAAAAAAGCTCAAATACTTAGAATATGAAAAAAGGGTGCCTCCTCAACTTTTCAATGTCTACTTCTGTCACAAGCCTTTTTTTTAAGCCTATTATAAGGGAGACTGTGTTGGAGAAGGATGGTCAGGCGTGGGTGCTGCCCCTCTGTACAGCACTCGAAGGGGACGTCGGCCATCCAGGCAAGGCTTGCACAACCATTCTTCGGCTTGGCCTAGTTTTGATTGGAAATCACCGGTCGGTTCCGGCGGAAATCTCGATGAGCAATGATGTGCCCCGATATGTGTCCCATTTGATATGGCTTGATGCGGTCGCGACAGTACCATCGCATTGTAAGGGAAATCCTTCAGCCATGGCTAGTTTTGTCCGGTGCAAAACTTTTCCAAACTGACGTCTCGCTTGTGGGTGCTTGCCCATGATCGGGGCGCGGCGGTCGGTGCGAGCTTGTGTTGGCATCATAGTGGCATGATCCGATGGATTCGTTACCATGGGTAGCTTGAGTGAGTGATGTGCCGCAAGGCTATTCGTTCGCAACGATGGCATCCTTGGGCGCGTAGTGCTAAAATGATGCCAACACAAGAGCGCTGGAGGGTCGGTTTCGGATGCGAGCTTGTGTTGGCCTAGTTTTGACAAGAAATGAGCGATGACCCATTCTGAGGGAAATCCCGAGTGAGCACCGATGTGCCCCGACGTTTCGTCCGATTTGATATGGCTCGATGCCTTCGCATTGCAAGGGTGATCCCTCGGCATGGCTAGCTTGGATGCGGGTTCAAAACTTTGCCAACATGGGCGCGGGTGCTGCGAGCTCATACGGTTGGTTGCTAATGCGGGCGTGAGCCTTGCAAGACGGTTCGGTTGTGACTTCATGCCTAGCGGGGCATGCTTGGGGATACTTGGCGTCGTTTGCTTCTCGTGATGCCTAGATGCATCATGGGAAGCGAGGGATGGCTAGTGCTCTCGAGCATTGCGTATGTGTGGGTGCGTGAGTGGTGTTTGGCGTGTATTGGCATGTCGGTTCCCTGCTAGGGCAGCGACGACATCTCATGCAAGCCTCTTCATTTCTCGGCTCAAGCGCTCCATTGCCTTGGCCGACGTCGGGTTTCCTGTGTTGAATACCTAGTATGCGAGGGCATCCAGTTGGTTAAAATGTCTCACTTCTGCCTTGTGCTGCGCCTCTCTCGGGGCCGTGGCGCGGGGTGGACCTCAAAGCACCCGTTGTGTACCACTTCCTTTGAAAGTGCTGATGCACATGCTTAGGATGTTGGCCCATGACGTCGTGCTCGATATATCGAATTCGGAATATGAAGTGGGTACGAGGCCTCGGCCTCTATTTTCCCCGAAACAAGCGTTCGACGCTTCGTGCGAACGACTGTCATTCTCGTTTTGACGGAGTCCTCGTGGCTTTGCTCATGCGGGAGCGGCGTCGATAAGGAATGCTACCTGGTTGATCCTGCCAGTAGTCATTTGCTTGTCTCAAAGATTAAGCCATGGATGTGTAAGTATGAACTAATTCAGACTGTGAAACTGCGAATGGCTCATTAAATCTGTTATAGTTTGTTTGATGGTACCTTTTTTTTTTATCGGTAAACAAATTTTATTAATGGATCAAAAACGAAACAAAACACCTAAGAGAAACTCAGGTCCACAAGAGCCTACCGCTAGGTACAAAGGCTAACAAAGTGTGTGAGCAATACGAAACTGTAGAACTAAAACAATCACAAGGTACGTGATGATTTCAAGTAGCTAAAACTTCAAGCATATCTGGTAGAAGCTTTCAAGGAGATGAAACTCTAGCTGATTCCGATACTTATGTCTTCAAATCTTCAATAAGAGCACTGGAAGGTCCCGCATCTTGTAGTTTGTCAAAACCTCTGAAAGATGTCTTCCTATTGTCTTCGAGGCATATGACGATAAGAACCTAAACCAACCGATAGGTTGGTGTCTAAAAACAACCAAAATGGTCATCAACCATCAATTGGCGAATGACCTACAAGAAAAAATACAATTACAAGGGGCATACCCCAGGTCAAAAGAGCAAAAGAACTAAAAGGAGGATACCAAAAATCCTAATTCTAGGACAAGGGTACCAAAGCATTGCAAGTGTTGCCTGCAGTCTAGATGCACATCAACAGGTCCCTAATCTGTGAAACAGTTAAGAAAACCAAGTATGCAAAGAGCAACATGTATAAAGAATAAAGATCCAAAGGATATGTGGTGCCACGGCATGACCGTGGCATAATATATCTCGTCAGGTGATTTGACTATGACCGGTGCGCGGCCTCGGCCTTCTGAGGTGCTCAAAGAGATGTAGGACCTCGGTATGCGTCGAGAAGATGAGCGTGTATACCAGTGTCTTAATTTTCCGAATAATGTCTATAGTGATGTAGTCCTTCTTATCAAAGACTTTAGCATTTCTCGCAGACCAGAGCGTGTATACAGTAGTGGCAAAGGCCAAGTGCCGACTAGTGGTTTTCCATCCATTTCCTTTGGATTCCTTTTTGAGCCACTTTATGGAGCTGCACAATGTGGACATTTCTCGGCTAAGTCTAATCCAAGCCTTAATTTCATTCCAGATTCTTTTGGTAATGGGCATTGGAAGAATAGATGATCCAAGGTTTCTTGTTGCTGCTTACAAAAGATACAAATAGGATCAATATTCATGTAACTCATGCGGTCCATAGTTTTCAGCCTTCCGTGAACTCCCAACCATAAGATGAACAAATATTTCAGGGGTATGTCATGCCCCCATATAGTATTATGCCATATAGGTTTGTCTTGTTTTGGCCGAAATTATTCATAGGCAATGTTCGTACTTTGACTGGTCTCCCAGTTGTTTAGGATCATTGTAGCTTTCGTAATGCTTCCATGATTGAGCTCTACAATGTGGTTCCTAATCTGGATTAGGGACTTGATGAGGGGCGAGTCATCAGGGCTAGGTTCCCAATCCCAAAAAGTGGTGTGACGAAGATAGACGTGGTGAATCCATTTACACCATAGGCTGTCCTTCTTTTCATGAATATTCCAGATTGCTTTTGAAATGAGGGCTTTAGTCCAGATTTCTAGGTTAATTAGGCCTAGGCCTCCTTCGGCTTTTGGCCGACAGATTGTGTCCCAAGAGATGACTGGTGTGTGGTCATTCCAAAGATATTTTCGGCATAACTTGGTGATACTGTCGCGGACCACTACTGGGATTGGTAGTGCCGAGAACCAAAAGCATGCCAGGCCTTAAATGACTGAACGAATCATTTCCAGCCGGACGGCATAGGATAGTAGAGAAACACTCCAACCATTTATGAACTTTTCAATTTTGTTTAAGAGAGGTTCATATTGTAACGGTTTAACTTTACTTGCCGAGAGGGGGATGCCTAGATACCTAAATGGCATAGACCCCAACTCTATGCGCGTAGCCTCAAGAATATGGGTCGTAGTTGTAGCGCTTGTGCCCGCAAGATATATATTCGATTTGGAGACATTCATACTAAGGCCTGAGGTTCTCTCAAATTCTTTAAGATAATCCATCAAGGTACCAATCGATTTCAGGTTGCCTTTTGAAAGAAGCATGAGATCATCTGCGAACGCAAGGTGCGTAATTTGCAAGCCCCCACACTTAGGATGGTAGGAAAATTCACCCTCTCTAGTCCAGATGTTAAGCATTCGAGAAAGGTACTCCAGGCAGATAACAAATAGGAAGGGGGACAATGGGTCCCCTTGACGTATACCTCGGCGTCCTTTAAAGAATCCGTAGATACCCCCATTTATACCAATTGAATAAGAAGGTGTGGTAACACACTCCATTAACCATCTTATGAACCGTGGTGGGAAGTCAAGTCCTTGTAAGATTTGATGTAGGAATGACCAAGAAATAGAATCAAAAGCCTTCGTTAAATCGATTTTTATAGTGCATCGGGGGGAAGCCCTTTTCCAATTATACTTCCTTAGAAGTTCCTGCATTAAATGAACGTTTTCTACGAGGCTGCTCCCTTTGACAAAATCACCTTGTGCTTTGTCTATTATGGTGTCCAAATGCTCACTCAACCGACTAGCTAGGATCTTTGATAGGACCTTGTATATTACTTTGCAACAAGAAATGGGTCGGTAATCGGTTACTCGTTGCGATTGTACAAATTTTGGCATGAGCGAGATTATGGTGTGGTTTATTTCCTTGAGAAGCCTACCATTTCTGAAAAATTCCACGATTGCATCCTTTACCACTCCCCTTATTAAAGGCTAACTTGCTTTAAAGAATTTCGAGGAGAGCCCATCGGAACCTGGGGCACGGTCGTTACCAATACTTTTCATAGCGTCTGTGATTTCCACATTTGATACCGGTTGGATAAGGGTACTCCAGTATTTGAGGTCGATCTTAGGGCCGAAGTCGATAACCCTGGGATCGATGTCTACCGTGTCGATGGTGGTGCCGAGTAGTGATTTGAAGAAAGTGATGAACTCATGCGAGACCTCATCCATAGATTTCGTGGTGGTGCAATCAGTACGTGTAATAGAAGCGATAAAGTTTAGTTTAGCGTTCCGTTTAACTAAGCTATTGAAATATTTAGTGCATTTATCGGATTGCAAAATAAATGTACCTTTTGCTTTCTGTTGATAGAATGACTTTTCCGCTTTGGCTAAGAAGAGGCTTGATTGCCGAACTTGTTTTAGCCTTTCTTGTCGTGTAAGGTCATAAGGTCGATCATGGAGCTCCTCTTGGATCGCTTTAAGCTTTAGTGCTTCATTGCGGGCACGTACCGAGATATGAGAGAAGTGTTTCTCATTAAGGACCTTGAGTTCTTGCTTCGTATGTTTAAGGAGTTGACACAGGGTGAATTGTGCGGTACCCGTACGGAATGTCCTGTCCACAGAGTTTCGAACAACGGTTTGAAAATCTTGGTGGTCGGTCAACATATTATTAAATTTCCACGGGCGCCATCTTGAGTTCGTAGCATCAAAGATAGTCACTAGACATGGTGAATGATCCGAGACCCCTGATGGTAGGAAGTCTACACGGGTGTGCATGTTTGAAGTTAACCAATTATTATCTGCCATGGCTCGATCAATTTTGGACCAGACTCGATTGTTGGTCCAAGTGTAATGCATGCCAACGTAAGGTAAGTCCGTAAGAGACACGGTGTTGCAACACTCGTCAAAATCACGTATTTCATAAGGAATGATGTCCGCCCCATTTTGTCGGTCATTCGGCCGTAAGACCGAATTAAATTCACCTACTAACAACCAAGGGTGATGGAATTGTGCACGTATATCCGTGAGGTTTGACCATAGCAGTTTACGTGCACTTACCGTATGTAAACCATATATAGAACTAACAAAAAAGGAACGTTTGGTAATAAGACAAGAAATTACCGTGTGGATTACCTGTAGGTGAGTGGCAAAGATCTCCAATGATGTCATCGATGGGTTCCAAAAGATAGCTATTCGTCCCCCGTCAATAACTTGTAGATTATCGCAATGCTCCCAACCTTTCATACACCTAGATGCGAATTTATGGAGGGTTTGAGCGGTACTCTTACTCTCCATAATACCCATAACATCAATTTTATTGTCCCGAATGAATCGAGTAACTTCATCCTGTTTGAGGGGCGCACTAAAGCCCCTCACGTTCCATGCAGGATTTTCATGGTGACGACGAGGGTTTGGCTGGAGCCTTCCCCTTATCTTTATTCCTTTTTTGGTCGTCAGCTTGAACCATCTTTAGCTAATTTCTTCTTTTTCTTCCTTCGTGTTACCGGAATGAAATCATCATTGTTCGTTGGGTATAGCCCATTATCTGAGTCCTCACTATCGGAGTGGTTGGACCCTATTCTTTTAGCTGGATTCGTAGTTGGCTTACCTATCGTAAGGGTATCAGCTGCAGTTTGGAGCTTACTTTCGGAGCTGCTTTGTTTACCAGCCGGGATAGTCTGATGGGTCTTATCGGGTGGTCGATAGTTATCGGGTGGTCTGGTGGTATCGGGCAATGTAGAGGTATCGGGTGGCTAGGAGGTATCGGGTGGCTGGGAGGTATCGGGTGGCCGAGAGCTAGGGGCCGGGTTTTCCTTTGGCCTAGAATTGTCATCTTTCGGCCGAGTGTTAGGCTGGTCTTTAGTATTGCTCGGTCCATCCTGCCGAGGATCCTCAGCATTCTTACGTGTCTGTGGTGCAGTGACCCGAGTGTTGGCCAATTTTGACCTGCCTCGTCTTGCCTTGGCAGCGGCAGCTTGTCTTTCTGCGGCTGCCTTGTGATAAGCCTCGCATCCGTCATTAGTGTGGCCAAGTTTATTACAATTTTGGAAAAACTTGGGAAGGAACTCATACTCAACCTTTTGTAAACGTGGTTTACCGTGAAGGAGCCTCATAGGTATGGAGGTTATGAGGTCTTTCGATGCGTCTACCTCCACCAAAACTCTAGCATACGTAAGTCTCTCCCGGGTTTTGGTGAATGAATCCGTGGCAATTGGTTTCCCTATGCGAGACGCTATTTGGCTAAGGATTGCTTCATTCCAAAGGTCAATCGGTAAGCCCGGTAATCACACCTACACCGGTATATGATGTAGATCATTAACCGAGTCGATCTCAAAGCATTGGGGGCATGCTTTTGGTTATGAGTGGCCGCCCAAACGCATAATATGGGCCACTCGATAGAACCTTGTCCCTGTCATTCTCCGTCTCGAATTTAAAAACTATCCAACCACTGGAATGTTTAAAGTACTTTGATGAAACACCCCAACTTTACCGAATCTCATTTAGAGCCTGGAATCCTGGGAAGTTTGAGGCGAAAAAACCTACGAAACAGTGGCCCCATGCCTTGTCTATGGCATCTAGTTGGCTAGGGTCAAGTACAAATTCATCCTCTATGATAGGAACCGGTGTCAATTTTAATCCATCATTCAAGTGGCGGTTGTTTGCTGCTTTAGCAACACTAACAAAAGTGGTAGGGTCGGTTGTCGGGGAAACAGCGTCCGAAGAACCTGCAAAAGGAATAGGGACAATCGGTGAAAAGGTAGCATTGTCATGTATAGTAACGTTTGATGCATTAGGTGATTTAGGGGAGTTATGAGAGACTTCCCTTTTATCAGTCGTAGATGGTAGCCTAGTCGGTATCAGAGTGGTTGTATATGGCTTTTTGCTATGGAAAGTGGTTGATGCCTCAGGTTGCATATCAACTGGGGCCTTTGAGCCAAGAGGGGCCAGTGGGCTCATGTCCGAAATTAGGTCGGCAAAACTTTTATTTCGGCCATGAGATGGAGGTTGCGTCTTGGAGCGTTTCTTTTTCCTAGTTTTGGTTCAGGTGCAGTTTCTTTGGCCATTATGCGTTGATGACCGAAGTCCAATTTGCGGCGGACCGAGTGTGCCAGGAAATTATGGGTGAACAGTAGTGTGGTCGACAGGCCAAAGGTGGCCGAGTAGCGCACCTGAGTAGTAAAAACTCGGCAGTTGAGTTCGAGTGAAGGCTGGTAATGTCCGAGTTATAGCCCGGCGCGAAGATATTCAAGATATGGCGCGAGAGTCTGAAGATCTGGACGAGTGCCAAGAAAATCCTTTAGATCTTCAAAATCCGGCGCGAACTTCTTCAAGTTTTGGCGCGAGAGTCTTCAAAGTCTGGTAATTTCCAGGTTGCCGATCAGGAATTGTAGACTCTTTCTCAGTTGTTGATCCTGCAATTAAGGAAGCTATAGAGGTACAATCCAATCCTGAAGTGCCCGAGTCAATTGAATCAATTCCTACAAGTTTTCCGGCAAAACGCTGAATCAAGATTTGCCGGCTCTATGGCTTAAAGATTGATCGAAGATGACCTCAAAAATTCAAGATTACTACGGGGATGGATTCAGGATGGAATGCGGTTGACGGCGATGCATAGATCCGGCAGATTGCGGCCGGCGATGTTGAAGATCAAAAAAAATATCCCTTTCCGGCACGAACCGCCAGCAGGATATAACCGGCGTGGGCGTGGAAACGATGATAGATCCAATGCACAACTCAAGGCGCCTGGATCGCCGGGGTGATGATCCGGGGAAGAGAGGCTTTCTTCTAATCGAGAGTGTTGAAATCTTGGAGCGAATCTTGGAGCATTTCACGCGCGCGTGCAAGCGAGACTTGTTTTTGTTTGATTGTTTGATGGTTGTTTGATGGTACCTGCTACTCGGATAATCGTAGTAATTCTAGAGCTAATACGTGCAACAAACCCCGACTTTTGGAAGGGATGCATTTATTAGATAAAAGGTCGACACGGGCTCTGCCCGTTGCTGCGATGATTTATGATAACTCGACAGATTGCACGGCCCTCGTGCCAGTGACGCATCATTCAAATTTTTGCCTATCAACTTTCGACGGTAGGATAGTGGCCTACTATGGTGGTGACGGGTGATGGAGAATTAGGGTTCGATTCCGAAGAGGGAGCCTGAGAAACGGCTACCACATCCAAGAAAGGCTGCAGGCGCCCAAATTACCCAATCCTGACACGGGAAGGTAGTGACAATAAATAACAATACCGGGCTCTACAAGTCTGGTAATTGGAATGAGTAGAATCTAAATCCCTTAACGAGGATCCATTGGAGGGCAAGTCTGGTGCCAGCAGCCGCGGTAATTCCAGCTCCAATAGCATATATTTAAGTTGTTGCAGTTAAAAAGCTCGTAGTTGGACTTTGGGTTGGGCCGGCCGGTCCGCCTCTGGTGTGCACCGGTCGTCTCGTCCCTACTGCCGGCGATGCACTCCTGGTCTTAACTGGTTGGGTCGTGCCTCCGGCGCTATTACTTTGAAGAAATTAGAGTGCTCAAAGCAAGCCAATTGTCACGGGCTGAAATATCGATCGCCGAGATCTCACGCCACCGTGCGGCACTAGACATGATATGCTCGAGATTCGCCCCGATCACGCCTAGTCAGCCTGTACCTGTATTTGGCTAATGTTGTGTTAGGAAAGGTAGGAAAGCTATAGAGAGTATTTACAACTATAAACTTCTTTATATTGTAAACTAGAAACTGGAATGATTACAAATGAGAATGACACCTCCTATTTATACTACTTACAAAGCCCACAAAGCCCAGACCAACGGTCCAGATCGACTTAATCTAATGGCCTAGATCTGATGACTCTTTAACTTCATGACCTTTAACCTTTCAACTACATGTCCTTTGGCCTTTCAAGCGCCCCGGGACGAACCTGGACATGACTCGAACATACAACGAATCTAGACACTATGACTCCTCAAGAGACCCTGCTTATTTAGGCATGTCCCTTGAGATTACAGACATATATGGAAAGCTGCTAAATAAAGTAACACTGACTCTTCGGACGCCCCGAGACCATCCCGAGCATAACTCTTCATATCACCCGAAACATTACAGCGACCTTTTATTGACTTGACTTGGTGACCTTTCGAGCGACATATTCGACCCGAATCCTATCTCTCGATCCTGCACTTAAATATGATGAAATATACTAAGTATAAATAGATCAAGTTCAACGACCGCTCCTAACCTCGCGAAGCTCGGACCCCTGAAGGCTCGGCCGTGACATTCTCTCCCACCAAAGCCATTGTCGTCCCGACAACGCCCGCTTGGCACCGCTCTTGGTTAATTTCTTCAATTGTACGTCGTGACTTCTCGAGCAACTCTTTAATTTTGCTTGGCAAGCTCTTCACACTTTCAGTGCTCCCCGAGTTGCTAGATCCACTCAAGCTTCGTGCCGTCCCGACGACACCAGGAGAGGAAAGATTCCCCGAACTCCCCTTGGATACTTGCTCAAAACCTTCGAAGCTAGACTCAGAACCTTGAGTACTGCACCTCGAACCCGAAGATTTTCTTTGTACTTGCATCATCTCAGATGACTTGTTGATTTTGGGCGAATTGGATGCCACATCCAACTTGTGCTTCGGCAATTCTTGTCCCATATGCCCATCGATCTTTTCCCGAACCCCTAGCCACTTTGCCTCGAGCCTTCGTCTACATAGTTCAGCCTGACGTATGAATTCCCTGGTACTATCTTACGAACCACTAGAACTCCCCTTTGGCGTGCTAGAATTGGAGGACTCGGACTCGATTCCTTGCTCCACACCAACGATTGATTTGGCTCCACCCATCACTGGTTTTGCCACACTTTCACCACTGCTGGAGACTTCCACCTCGGCCACTGCCGCAGCTTTACCCCTTTTGAATGGGCAATCTTTCTTAAGATGAGTAGTAGCTTTGCTAACATGGCAAGTCATGACCTTACCACCGCCATCTCTTTGAACATCGCACTTTGGGATGCGATCTCCCCTCTCATTCACTTTGTCCACCCTCCGAAACTTTGACTTGTCACCGGATGGCCGAGATAGCGGAAGGGCATTAGGCCTTGAGTGAGTTGCGTGTGCGTGAGAATTTGGGCTTGGTCAGTTTCTCCAAGGCCGGCCAAGTAAATGTTTGACTTGGTAAGGTTCATTTTCAGTCCCGAGACGGCCCCGAATTTGTTGAGACAGTTCATCAAAATTCCTATAGATATCTCGTCACCTCTAGAGAGGAGCATTAAATCATCCGCATATGCGAGGTGGGTGATGCGCAGAGGTCCGCATTTGGGGTGGTAGTTGAATTCAGAGTTGGAGGTGGCAAGGTTGAGTAGGAGGGAGAGGTATTCTATACAGATGACAAATAGGTAGGGGGATAAGGGATCCCCCTACCGAATACCTCTTTTCCTTTAAAGAAGCCATGAATGCCCCCGTTTATGGAGAGTGAGTATGATGGGGTTGTGACACACTCCATGATAAGCTGTACGAACCGGTACGGAAAGTTAAGGGCATGCAAAACTTGTTCGAGGAAAGTCTATGAAACCGAGTCAAATGCCTTTGAGAGGTCTATTTTGATTATACAACGTGGCGAGACCCGTTTACGGTTGTATCCTCTAAGTAGTTCTTGCATAAGGTGAATGTTTTCAACTATGTTTCGGCCTTTGACGAAGCCCTTTGTGCCTGGTCTATGATTCCATCCAATACCTTGCTTAATCGGGTAGCAAGTATCTTAGAGATTAGCTTATAGGTAACTTTGCAGCAGGAGATTGGCCTATAGTCGGTGACCTTATTAGCATGTGTCTTCTTTGGTACTAAGGCTATAACCGTGTGGTTCTATTCTTTTAGCAGTTTAACGGTCCTAAAAAACTCCTTGACTGCCGCCACTATTAGGTCCCCTATAACCGGCCAACTATCTTTGTAGAATTTGGAAGAGTAGACATCCGATCCCGGTGCCTTATCATTTCCTATGCATGCAAGGGCAGCCGAGATGTCATTGTCCATGACGGGTGAGGTTAGGCTATTCCAATGGCCGTAGTCTAACTTTGGTTCGAAGTCTAGGACCTCGGGGTCCACTGTTGATGTTTCGATGTCAGTCCCTAGGAGAGTTTGGAAGTGCCCGATAAGTTCCGAGTATATTTCGTCAAGTGTATAGTAGTGCTATCATCGGCCCTAGTGTTGGAGGCGATGTAGTTGCGTTTGGCGTTGCGTTTTACAATGGAGTGAAAGAACTTCGTGCTTTTGTCACAGTTGGCCAGGTAGGTGCACTTAGCCTTTTGTTGATAGAACATCTTCTCTGCTCTATTTAGGAAGAACGATGTGTGTCTTTGTTGTTTTAGTTGTTCGATTAGTGCCAAGTCTCCTGGGTTATCGTGGAGTTGTGTTTGCAAAGCTTTTAGAGCGGTCTTAGCATTCTTTGCGCGTGTTGAGATATGTGAGAAATGTAGTACATTTAGTTGCTTGAGGGCCGGCTTGAGTAGTTTAAGCTGCTGGCAAAGGATAAATTGTCGTGTCCCGTATGGTCGGTTGATGCCAAGGATATGTGCTACTACCGGCAGGAATTCGGAGTGTAGTGTGAGCATATTGGCAAAGCGCCAATGGGTTTAAATCCACTATACACGGGGAGTGATCGGAGATTCCTGCCGCGGGGTAATGCGCTTGGGCTTGTATGTCCGCCGTGAGCCAAC
The DNA here is from genome assembly GCA_963669365.1 of Verbascum thapsus. NCBI lineage: Eukaryota > Viridiplantae > Streptophyta > Magnoliopsida > Lamiales > Scrophulariaceae > Verbascum > Verbascum thapsus. Next base: position 12,610,472 of record OY770108.1, read on the forward strand.
TGTGGTTGACTAATGCTCGGTCTAATTTGGACCAGACGGTAGAGTTAGACCATGTGTAATATAGACCCGTAGAGGGCAAGTCTGCAAGCCCGAGATCATTGTAGCATGTTTCGAAGTCTCGAATGTCATATGGTCATGTACATGCAGCATAGCATTAAAATCACCAATTAGTAGCTAGGGTAGCGTTATCCGTGGCCGTGTAACTGCTAGATTTTCCCATAGAGGGCGTCTAGTGACTATTGTGTGGAGGCCATAGATAAAGCTTACCCAAAAGGAGGAATTAGTTATTAAGCATATAACAGTGGCATGTATTACTTGTGAGTGTGTGTCCTCAAAAACAATACTTACCTTTTGTGGGTTCCATAGTATGACTATGCGCCCCCCAGGGGCAGTGTGGAGGTTGTCGTAGTGTGTCCATCCACTGAGTTTCATTTGGCAGAAATTGCGGATGGTTTGACTAATTGATTTGGTTTCCAAAAGTCCGAGAATGTCAAGGGCATATTCCCAGATGAGGCCAGCCGCCTCATCCTGTTTTTGGGGCAAGTTGAGGCCCCTAATTCCAAGTTGCAATCTTCATTATGACGAAGGTTGGGCCGGGGCCCTTCCTTTATCTTGTTTTAGTTTTACGTTGCTATCACTCTCCTTTGGATGCTTGTGTCTTTTCTTTTTACGTGTGACCGGAATGAAGTCCATGTCCTCCCCTAAATTCAAAGTGTCATCATCATCATCCTCAAAGGCTAGTGCTGATGATGTTGGAATTCTTGCTTTGTCAGTGGAGGTGATTCCTGATGGTCCAGGCATACCGGTGTTAGGTGGGGATTCGACAGCCGAGTGGTGATCGGTGGCAGGGTTTTGGGCAGTCCTAGTATCATCCGTCGTGTCGGAAGTGGTCGTATCGGGTGGCCGGCGGTTTGGGGTTTGGGTGTCGGGATCATCGGCAATGGATGGGTGAGTGTTCGCGGGTGTATCATGTGGCGGGGCGGAAAAGTTCGTATCGGGTGGCTGGCGGGCTGGGGCTTGGGGGTCGGGAACGTCGGCAACGGGTGGCTGAGTGTTAGCGAGTGTATGGGGATGGGGGGCACGGCGCATGTGTTTTGTGGGTATACGCGCCCGAGAAGCTTCGGCAGCGCTAGGTGGGGGGTTGTCGGATAGTTGGGGCTGGGGCCGAGAGTTCTCGACTACCCAAGGCTGAGGAGGAGGTGTAGGTCTAGTGTTACCAGCTGCATGGGCCCGAGATCGCCCACGGGTTGCGGTAGTCTTAGTATTATCAGCTGCATGGGGCCGAGATTTAGCACGCCCACGGTGGCTGTGTCTAGGAGTAGACTGCGCACCGTGCGGTATTCGGCCTTGGCGCACAGCGGCTGCTGCGGCACGGTGCGCTTCGTAGCCATCAGTTGTGTGACCGAGTTTCCTATAATCACCACAAAATTTGGGTAAGAATTCATATTCAATGTTTTGCATACGTAATTTTCCATTAATTCAACGCAAAGGGATAGAATGTATGAGTTCCTTGGAAGCATCCACTTCCACTAGGACTCGAGCATAGGTAAATCGCTTTCGCATTTTTGTGAACGAGTCTGTGGCAATCGGTGTGCCAACGCAGGATACAATTTGGCTTAGTAATGCTTCATTCCAGAGGTCAAGCGGTAGACCTGGTAGCTTAATCCAGACTGGCACCAGGTTTAGATCATTTGCCGCGTCCATTTCAAAGCACTGGGGCATGGCTTTGGTGATTAATGGGCGGCCAAATGCATAGTACGGTCCTTGCTTTATTACAGTATCTCGGTCATATTCGGATTCGAATTTGAATACGATCCAACCACTCTCATGCTTGTAGTATTTGGATGGTACCCCCCATGTTGCCCGGATTTCGTTTAAGGCTTGAAACCTGGGAAGTGGGACGCAAAGAACCCCACGAAGCAGTGTTCCCAAACGGTATCGACCTTCTCCAGAAGGGTAGGGTCAAGAATAAACTCAGTTCCTTCCGTTTGGACCTTCTTTAATTTGATACCATCATCTATTTTCCGGCTGTTGGTGACCTCAACAAAGGTTGGCTTAGTAGTAGTAAGGGTGTCGGGCTTTTGGGAAGCTAGCGGAAGGTCTTGCGGTTGTGGTGTTGATGCCGGTGGTGGAGGTTGTTCATTATTGCCCTGAGTAGCTTGTCCCTCCTTGCCAGCTTGGTATGTAGCCAGCTCTTTTCCTTTGTTTGTCTTGAGGCCCTGCTTGTGCGCTAAGTG